>QRFJ01003135.1:15000-45948 GCA_006176705.1 Cocos nucifera | reverse complement strand
CCCCCATCCCGTCCTTTGTGGACGGGGCCTTCGACTTTGCTCACGCTAGGACGAGGTTCTCCTCCTGTTCCTAGCCGGCTGTGGGGGCACATGAGGACCGTCGTCCTCGCTTCTCCCCCCATCCCGTCCTTTGTGGACGGGGCCTTCGACTTTGCTCACGCTAGGACGAGGTTCTCCTCCTGTTCCTAGCCGGCTGTGGGGGCACATGAGGACCGTCGTCCTCGCTTCTCCCCCCATCCCGTCCTTTGTGGACGGGGCCTTCGACTTTGCTCACGCTAGGACGAGGTTCTCCTCCTGTTCCTAGCCGGCTGTGGGGGCACATGAGGACCGTCGTCCTCGCTTCTCCCCCCATCCCGTCCTTTGTGGACGGGGCCTTCGACTTTGCTCACGCTAGGACGAGGTTCTCCTCCTGTTCCTAGCCGGCTGTGGGGGCACATGAGGACCGTCGTCCTCGCTTCTCCCCCCATCCCGTCCTTTGTGGACGGGGCCTTCGACTTTGCTCACGCTAGGACGAGGTTCTCCTCCTGTTCCTAACGCGGCTGACTGCTTCTTTCCTGTCATCGTATAGATTTCGCATCCAGAAATGATTTTATTGAGGGAAACTATTGGTGGTACATTCTCAGGTTTTCCGAGTTCCAAGGTCGGGGAAGCGTTAGTCCTCCGAGCTCCTTTAGGCGATAGGTTCCAGGTCGGACGACCTCTACCACCTCGTACGGGCCTTCCCAATTTGGGACGAGCTTCCCTTGACTCTGGGGCTGAGAGACGGCTGCTCGTCGGAGCACCAAATCCCCGACTCTGAACGCCTTGTTTTTGACTCTGGAATTGTAATACCGAGCCACCTTCCGTTGGTAGGTGGCCATCCGGATGCGGGCCACTTCCCTCTTTTCTTCTAGGAGGTCGAGGTTGGCTCTGAGGTCCTGGGGGTTGAGTTGCTCGTTGAAGCCCACGATTCGAGCAGATGGAAGTTTGAGCTCGATCGGGATGACTGCCTCGGTGCCGAAGGCCAGGGCGAAGGGCGTCTCGCCGGTGGGTACCCTCTGCGTTGTTCGGTATGCCCAGAGGACGTGGTAGAGTTCGTCTGCCCAGGCCCCCTTTGCCCTGTCGAGCCTCGTCTTGAGGCCTTGCAGCAGGGTCCGATTGGTCACTTCGGCTTCCCCATTAGCTTGCGGATGAGCCACCGATGTGAAGTGGTGGGAGACGTTCAGTCCTTCGCAGAACTCGGCAAACCGGGCTCCAGCGAACTGTCGCCCATTATCGGTTATGAGGGCTCGGGGCAGGCCGAACCGGCAGATCAGCGTCTTCCAGATGAAGTCCTGCACCTTGGCCTCGGTGATCTTCGCTAGCGGTTCCGCCTCGACCCACTTGGTAAAGTAGTCAATCGCGACCAGGAGGAACTTCCATTGTCCGGACGCCGTTGGGAAGGGGCCGAGGATGTCCATCCCCCACTGAGCGAAGGGCCAGGGTGCAGTGAGCGGAGTGAGTTCGGATGCCGGCTGCCTTTGCACGCTGGCGTTCTTCTGGCAGCGGTCACATCTCTTCACGTATTCCGTGGCAATCACGAAGTAGGGTTGGCCAGTAGTACCCTTGCCGAAGTAGTCTTTGCGATAGGGATCTGGCTCCCGCGTGACTTCCGCAGAGTCCTTCGTGGACATCCTGTAGCGCGATGCAGGCCTCAGAGGGTCGGAGGCACCTCAGCAACGGGAGGGAGTATGACCTTTTATATAACCTGCCCTCGTACAAGACGTAGCGGGAGGCTTGACTCCTGAGCTTCCGAGCTTCTCTCCGGTCGTGGGGAAGGACCCCTTCTTCGAGGTAGGCGATCAGCGGGTCGATCCAGCTGGGCTCGAAGTCCGTCCGCAGGACGGCCTGAGGTTCCTCGGTGGTCGGGCACTTCAGAGTTTCCAGAAACACTTCTTTTGGTAGTTCGGCCGGGGCAGAGGTGGCCAACTTGGAGAGGAGGTCGGCCCTTGTATTCCCGGTCCTTGGGATGTGCCGAATGTCGAAGCTGTCGAAGGCTGGTATTAAGTTCTTCACCTTCCCGAGGTACATCACCATGCTTTCCTCCCGCGCCTCGTAGCTGCCGCCGACCTGACCGACCACCAACTGGGAGTCGCTATAGACTTGAAGCCGACCCACCTTCAATTCCCTGGCTATCTGCAGCCCGGCTATCAGCGCTTCATACTCGGCCCCATTGTTGGTTGTGGGAAACTCGAAGCGCAATGCGTACTCGGTGACGATCCCCTCGGGGCTAACCAGGACCAGCCCTGCGCCGGCCCCGCTAGAGTTGGATGAGCCATCCACATGCAGAACCCAGGCGCCTTCAAGAAGGTCGGCCCTTTCTTCAGGGAAGCTCGACCGCCACAGCTCGGCTTCGTTGGGGCCTGGTCTCCCTCCGATGATAGTCTCGCTTGATTCAAGTTCGGCTTCAACTGGTGCGGTGCATTCCAGCACGAAGTCCGCCAGTATCTGAGCCTTGATCGATGGCCTGGGCCGGTAATTGATGTCGAACTCCGTGAGCTCGATCGCCCATTTGGCGATTCTTCCTGAAGCATCTGCTCGGTGGAGGACGGCTCTTATTGGTTGGTCCGTGAGGACCGTTATGGTATGCTCCTGAAAGTAAGGTCGGAGCCTCCTGGCTGCGATCAGAAGACAGTAAATTAGTTTTTCTAACTTGGAGTACCTGGTCTCCGCGTCCCTCAAGGCTCGGCTCACGTAGTAGACTGGTTGTTGCGCCTTCGCATCTTCCCTGACCAGGACAGCCGCCAGGGCCATTGGAGAGACAGCTAGGTATAGGAGCAGCCCTTCTCCAGGTTCGGGCTTTGCCAGCAGCGGGGGCGCGCCGAGGTAGTTTTTAAGCTCCTCGAATGCCTGTTTGCACTCCGCTGTCCAGCAAAAATCTTTCGATCGCCTGAGGACCTGGAAGAAAGGCAGGCACCGCTCGGCCGACCTCGAGACAAAGCGGTTCAGGGACGCCACCTTCCCAGCCAGGCGCTGAACTTCCTTAATTATTTTCGGGGCAGTCATCTCCTGGATGGCTCGGATTTTCTCGGGATTTGCCTCGATTCCGCGTCTCGACACCATGAATCCTAGGAATTTTCCGGAGGTCACGCCGAAGGCGCATTTGGTCGGGTTCAACTTCATCTTGTGCCTCCTAAGCGCACCGAAGGTTTCTTCAAGGTCGGCGAGGTGGTCCGTCGAGGCTCGGCTTTTGACTAGCATGTCGTCCACGTACACCTCCATGTTGCGGCCGATCTGCCCCTTGAAGACCTTATTGACCAAGCGCTGGTAGGTGGCTCCTGCATTCTTGAGTCCGAAAGGCATGACCCTGTAACAGTAGAGACCTCGGTCAGTAATAAAGGTGGTCTTTTCTTCATCTTCGGGCGCCATGCGTATCTGGTTATAACCAGAAAATGCGTCCATAAAAGTGAGGAGCTCGTGGCCCGAGGTTGCGTCCACCAGCTGATCGATCCTCGGCAGGGGGTAGCTGTCCTTTGGGCAGGCTTTGTTCAGCTTCTTGAAGTCGACGCACATCCTCCATTTGTTGTTTGCTTTTTTGACGAGGACCACGTTCGAGACCCAGGTCGGATAGTTGACCTCCCGGATGAGTCCGGCTTCGAGGAGCTTATCCACTTCTTCGGCTACCGCCTTCTGTCTCTCTGGGGCTTGGTGGCGCAACTTTTCTCTGATGGGTCGGTGCCTTGGGTCGATGGCCAGCCGATGCTCTATAACATCGGCGTCGATCCCTGGTACATCCGCTGGGGCCCAGGCGAAGACGTCCGCATTCCTTCTGAGGAAAGCGACGAGCTGTCTTCCTAACCTCGGCCGCCAAGTTGGAGCCGATCCGCACCTCATGCCCCGGGTCTCCGTCGTGTAAGGACACAGGGACGAGGTCTTCCGCAGGTTCGCCCCGTTCTTCAGTGAGGTCGTCGCGGACGTCCAGTCCATCAACAAGGTAAAGGGTCGGGCCGGTCTCCCCTGCGCAGGGCAACCGAGTAGCAGTACTTTGCCAGGGCCTGGTCTCCTCTGACCTCGCCGACTCCGTGGCTCGTCGGGAATTTCATCTTTAAGTAGTAGGTTGACACAACCGCCCGTAGTGCGTTTAGGCCGGGTCGCCCAAGGATTGCATTATAGGCGGACGAGGTCTTCACGACCAGAAAGTCGATCCGCGCCTTGGCCAATTTTGGGGATTGGCCCGCCGTCACCGCCAAAGTCACCATGCCTTCGACCGGAACGGCGTGCCCGGCAAATCCTACCAGGGGGGAATCTTACAGGCCCTAAGCGGGTGTCAGGTAGGGACATTTTTAAGAAGGCATCATAAAACAATATGTCCGCCGAACTTCCATTATCCACCAAAACGCGGCGTACATCATAATCAGCGACGTTTAAAGAGATTACAACCGCGTCGTTATGTGGAAATCGGATCCCTTGGGCGTCTGCCTCGGTGAAGGTCACGGGCTCCGAGGTCCTCTGCCTCTTCGCCGGTCCCTCGGATTCGTCGGTCTTTCCCCGCTGCGGTCCTCCCGAGACGGTGTTAATGACGCCGAGAGGCGGCCGATCCTCCTGCCGATCCTCCCCATCCGGCGGCAACATTCTCGGCCGATCTTCCCGCTCTTTAGGTTGTCTTTGCAGGAATCGGCCGAAGCCTGCCCCGCCGGACCAGCTCCTCGATTTCATCCTGGAGCTGGATGCACTCCTCGGTATCGTGACCGTGGTCACGGTGGTAAAGGCAGAACTTGTTGGGGTTGCGTCTTTCTGGGATGGGAACGCATTCTCTCCGGCTCCGGAAGTCTTCCCTTGATCTCCAGCAGCACTTGAGCCTTCGGGGCGTTGAGAGGGGGCGTAGCTGTGAAAACGCCGCCGGAGGGGAGAACCTTGGCGCGGAGACGAACCTCGTCGCGGGGGAGAACCTCGGCGCCGGGGGGAACTTCGGCGCCGGAGGGGACTTCGGCGTCGGGGGGGACTTCGGTGTGCCCTTCCGTCGGTGGCTTCCCGCCCCCGAGCCTGAGGTGGAGTCCGGGCTCGCCCGCGACCAGGGGGAGTTCGGGCTCGCCCGCGACCAGGGGGAGTTCGGGAGCGCGGCCAAGCTTCGGTGCGCTTTCTTTCTTCGGCGGGCCTTCCCGCTCTGCCTACTCGTCGCTTGTCGCGAGCTTCATTATCCTTGGCCTCAAAAGCCTCCTCTGCCCGGGCATAGCTTTCCGCCCGAGCTAGCATGTCAGCGAAATCCCTGGGATATTTCTTTTCCAGGGAGAACAACAGGTCGTTCTTCTGAAGGCCGCCCTTGAGCGCGGCCATAGCAACCGATTGGTCCAGGTTCCGGACTTCCAGCGCGGCAGCGTTGAACCGGGTGACGTAAGCCCGGATGGGCTCCCCCTCTTTTTGCCTGATGGCCAACAAGGAATCCGAGCCTCTGCGCGGCCGTTTGCTGCTGACAAAGTGGGCCGCGAATTGTTGACTCATTTGGTCAAATGATAGGATGGTGCCCGGCTTAAGCGCCGAGTACCAATTCCTGGCCGCTCCTTTGAGGGTAGAAGGGAAAGCCCGACACAAGATGGCATCAGGCGCGCCATGGAGCAACATCGTAGTCCTGAAAGCCTCCAAATGGTCGACCGGGTCGGTGGTCCCATCGTAGCTTTCAAAATGCGGGAGCTTGAAGTTCGGCGGTACCTGTTCCTGCATAATTTTCTGTGAGAAGGGAGGATCAGTGCAAATATCGTTACCGCGGGAGGAAGGAGTATGACGAAGTTCTTCTATGCGTCGTCCCATCTCCAAGAGCCTTTGATCCAGGAAGTCTTCGCGATCCTTAATCCCCAAGGTCTTCTCGCGGAATAGGTGTGAAGCCTCTCCCTGGGTCGAGCCGCGGTCCGAGCAGGGGCTCCTTGCCGGCTGCCCTTCTCTCCCGAGGGCCGGAGGTCGGGTAGCCCACATCGGTCGCTCCTGGACTGGGTTCCCGGGCTCCGGGGAACCCCGCGCCGGTCGAGTGGGCGCCGGACCTCGCGAATGCGTGGCCTGCACCGCCCGCACCGCCTCCGTAAGATCGCGGACCTGCTGGGCAAGCAGGTCGAACCGCTCCGCATCCACCGCGGGTACGGAGCGGGCCCGTGTCGCCGGGGCCGGAGTGGGAGCGGACGGACCCGAACGGGATCGGGCCGCGGAGGCTGCCGACCTCCGGGTCGAGGCTCTTCTGGGGGGCATTTTTCTTTCCAGAAAAGGAATACTGAAGAGGGAGAAGAGAGATCCGGAGCAGGGGAAGGAAATCGTCGCCGAGCACTCCTTTAAGAACAAGGGAACCTCGAAGGTTCAGGCCCTTCCTCTAGCGCCAATCTGTTGGTGCAGAAATCCGTCGCCGCCGGAGGTCGCCGCAATCGAGGCCGCTGGGCGCCGCCGGGGACCTGCAAAACGAAGTCCCGTCCGGAACCGGTGGGGTGGTGGCTCCGGCAGGACCCTCCGACGGTCAAGTTAGTTTCCGGCCAACAGTAATGGAGTGCTCGGAATGAGTTCCGGAGCTTAGAGATGTGGAGGAGAGCTTAGAGAGTCGAGAGTTCAGAGAGCTTAGCCTTAGTATGTCGGGAGGGGTCCTTTTATAGCGGAGCTTAGTTGATGGTGACGGCTGTGCCGTCTGGCAGAGAGTCGTCGGGCAGCATGGAGTTTGGTACGGAGAGGAAGGCGTCGTCCGGTAGATCGTGGGAGCCATACCGGCGAGTCGTGGGCCGCAGTGGGGCCGCATGGAGTCCGGTACGGAGAGGAAGGCGTCGTCCGGTAGATCGTGGGAGCCATACCGGCGAGCCGTGGGCCGCATGGAGTCCGGTACGGAGAGGAAGGCGTCGTCCGGTAGATCGTGGGAGCCATACCGGCGAGTCGTGGGCCGCATGGAGTCCGGTACGGAGAGGAAGGCGCCGTCCGGTCTTGCTGCAGGCGACAGTTCGTCCAATGGAGTTCGGACTTGTAACAGAGTTCGGCCGAGGGGGAAGCTGGGGGAGTTCGTCTGGCTGAAGGGTCGGCCATCTGTAGAGTTCGGCCGCGGGACGGTTGCCGAGGAGTTCGACCGCTGAGAGGCCCGAAGAGGCTCGGCTGGCCAGTTGAAGGACTTCGGTTGCTAGTTGGTTCGGCCAGGGCTCGCTGAGGGGTTCGGTCGTGGGCAGTCCGAAGGAGTTCGGCTGCACGGGCTCGCCTGGGGTCGGTCCGAAGGAGTTCGGCCGTGGGGAAGGAGTTCGGCTGCAGTCCGAAGGAGTTCGGCTGCACGGGCTCGCCTGGGGTCGGTCCGAAGGAGTTCGGCCGTGGGGAGTCCGAAGGAGTTCGGCTGTGGGCAGTCCGAAGGAGTTCGGCTGCACGGGCTCGCCTGGGGTCGGTCCGAAGGAGTTCGGCCGTGGGGAGTCCGAAGGAGTTCGGCTGTGGGCAGTCCGAAGGAGTTCGGCTGCACGGGCTCGCCTGGGGTCGGTCCGAAGGAGTTCGGCCGTGGGGAGTCCGAAGGAGTTCGGCTGTGGGCAGTCCGAAGGAGTTCGGCTGCACGGGCTCGCCTGGGGTCGGTCCGAAGGAGTTCGGCCGTGGGGAGTCCGAAGGAGTTCGGCTGTGGGCAGTCCGAAGGAGTTCGGCTGCACGGGCTCGCCTGGGGTTGGTCCGAAGGAGTTCGGCCGTGGGGAGTCCGAAGGAGTTCTGCCGCGGGGTCCGAAGGAGTTCGGCCAGGGTTCGCTGATTCGGCCTCTAGGCAGTTCGGCCCGGACCTTGGTGCAGGGGAGTTCGGCCTCTAGGCAGTTCGGCCCGGACCTTGGTGCAGGGGAGTTCGGCCTCTAGGCAGTTCGGCCGTGTTAGGGGCTCGGCCTGGCGCCTGGCACTGAAGCTCTTCAGCGGCTACTGGTTACATTGGGCAGAGCGTTGGGCCGGGCTTCGGCAGGAGCGGGATTTATCCCCAACAAAGCTCATAGAAGATCTTGTCTCCAGCCGAGGTTGACGTCGATGTTGAAGCTCGGAGAAGATCTTATCTCCAACCGAGATCCAAGAAGATCTTGTCTCCTGTTGACGTTGTGATTGAAGCTCGTGGGAGATCTTATCTCCAGCCGATGTAGAAGCTTGGAGGAGATCTCATCTCCAACCGAGGTTGATGTTGAAGTTGAGGCTTGAAGAAGATCTTGCCTCTAACCAAGGTCCAAGGAGATTTTATCTCCTATTGACATTGCAGTTGAAGCTCGTGGAAGATCTTGTCTCTAGCCGAGATTTACGTTAATGTTGAAGTTCGAGGGAGATCTTATCTCCAACCGAGATCCAGAAAAATCTTATCTCCTGTTGACATTACGATTGAAGCTCGTGGGAGATCTTGTCTCCAGTCGAGGTTGACGTCGAAGTTGAAACTCGGAGGAGATCTTGTCTACAATCGAGGTTGACATCAAAGTTGAAGCTCAAGAGAAATCTTGCCTCCAATTGATGTAGAAGCTGGGGGGAGATCTTATCTCCAGTCGAGGTTGAAGAAGATCTTATCTCCTGTTGATGTAGACGTCAAAGCTCGGGAGAGATTTTATCTCCAGCCGAGGTTGAAGGAGATCTCATCTTCCGTTATTGTCGGATATAATGGGGCCATTATCGGAGCCTTTTCTCTCATTCCGTCTAAAATGAACGAGGTCTTCGGCTTTGCTCATATTAGGACGAGGTTCTCCTCCTATTCCTAACGAATTATGGAGGCACATAAGGACTGTTGTCGGAGCCTCTCCCTCATCTCATCTAAAATGAACGAGACCTTCGACTTTGCTCATGTTAGGACGAGGTTCACCTCCTATTTCTAACGAACTATGAGGGCACATGAGGGCCATTGTCAGGGCCTCTCCTCCTATCTCATCTAAAATGAAGGAGGTCTTCAACTTTGCTCACGTTAGGATGAGGTTCTCCTCCTATTCCTAACGGACTGTGAGGGCACATAAGGGCCGTTGTCAGGACCTCTCCCTCCATCTCATCTAAAATGAATGAGGCCTTCGACTTTGCTCATGTTAGAATGAGGTTCTCCTCCTGTTCCTAACATGACCACTTTTAATTACTTCTTTCCTGTCATTACATAATTTTTGCATCAAAAAATAATAATGTTGAAATAAAAAAGTTTTATTGCAGAAAAATTATTGGTAGTACATCCTCAGATTTTTTGAGTTCCAAGGTCATGGGAGCGTCGTTCCTCTGAGCTCCTTCAGGTGATAAGTTTTGGATCGAACGACCTCCACCACTTCATATGGGCCTTCCCAATTTGAGACAAGCTTTTCCTAGCTTTGAGGCTGGAAGATGGCGGCTCGTTGAAACACTAAGTCCCCCACTTTGAATGTTTTACTTTTGACTTTGGAGTTATAATATCCGGCCATCCTTCATCTATAGGCCTCCATCCGAACTTGGGCTTCCTCTCTTTTTTCTTTCAGCAAATCGAGGTTGGCTCTAAGGTCCCGCGGGTTATGCTGCTCATTGAAGGCCACGATCCATACTGATGAGAGTTTATGCTTGATTGGTATGACTACCTCCATTCCAAAGGCCAAGACGAATGGTGTTTCTCCAATCGACAATCTTTGAGTAGTTCGGTACGCCTAGAGGACGTGGTAGAGTTCGTCCACCCATGCCTCCTTTGCTCTGTCGAGCCTGATCTTGATGCCTTACAGCAGAGTTCGGTTGGTCACTTCAGCTTCCCCATTTGCCTATGGATGAGCTATCAATGTGAAGTGGTGGAAGATATTTAGATCTTCATAGAACTCGACGAATCTCATCCCAACAAACTATCGCCCGTTATCTATTATGAGAGTTTGGAATAGATCGAACCGATAGACTATTGACTTCCTGACGAAGTCCTATACCTTGATCTCAATAATTTTTGCTAGTGGTTCGACTTTGACCCATTTGATGAAGTAGTCGATTGTGACTAGAAGGTACTTTCACTACCCGGATACCGTCGAAAAAGGGCCAAGTATGTCCATTCTCTACTATGCAAATGGCCAAGGTGCACTTAGCGGAGTAAATTTGGATGTCGGCTGTCTTTATATGTTTGTATTCTTCTGACGGTGATCACATTTCTTGACATACTCCATAGAATAATGGTACAAGGTCGGCCAATAGTATCCTTGCCGAAGTAGTTTTTGTGATAGGAACCTGGCTCCTACGTAACTTCCACAAATTTCCTCATGCACTTCTCATAATACAAAGTCGACCTCTGAAGGTCGGAGACATCTCAGTAGCGATAGCAAATACGACCTCTTATATAACTTGCCCTCGTACAAAACGTACCGGGAGGCTTGATTTCTGAGTTTTCGAGTTTCTTTCGGATCATGAGGAAGAACTTCTTCCTTGAGGTAGGCAATCTATAGGTCAATCCAGCTCGGCTCAAGCTTCGTTTGCATAACGACATGTGATTCCTCCAAGCTTGGGCATTTCAGAGTCTTAAAAAATATTTTTTTGGATTGTTTGGCTGGGGCTGAAGTGGCCAATTTAAAGAGAAGGTCGGCTCTTATATTTTCTACCTTCGAAATCTATTGAATGCCAAAACTGTCGAAGGCTGGAGTCAAATTCTTTACTTTCTTCAGGTATTTCATCATACTTTCCTTCTGTACTTCATAGTTGCCACTAACTTAGTCGACTACTAATTAAGAATCACTATAGACTTGGAGTCAATATACTTTTAACTCACTTACTATTTTTAATTCGACGATCAGTGCTTCATATTCGGCCCCATTATTAGTCGCAAAAAATTCGAAGCATAACACATACTCGACGACGACTCCCTCGGAGCTGACTAAGACTAACCCCGCACCTACTCCAATAGAGTTGGATGAACCATCCACGTATAGAGCCCAAAAGCCTTCGAAAAGGTCGGCATTCTCTTCGGAAAGGCTCGGTTGCGACAGTAGAGCACCGATCTCATTTTATTCAAGCTCGACTTCAGCTGGAATTGTACATTCTACTATAAAATCTATCAATATTTGAGCTTTGATCAATGGTCATGGTCGATAGTTGATGTCAAATTTTGTGAGCTCGATTGCCCATTTTACGATTCTTCCGAAAGCGTCCGTTCGATGAAGGACTGTTTTTATTGATTGGTCTGTGAGGACTATTATGGTGTGCCTCTAAAAGAAAGATCGGAGTCTCCTGACAATAATTAGAAAAGAGTAAGTCAATTTTTCTAGCATAGAGTATCTGATCTCTGTATCTCTCAGGATCCAGCTTACGTAGTAGATCGATCGCTGCATCTTCGCTTTCTCCTTGACTAGGATTGCTGCCAAGGTCGTCGGAGTGACTGCTAGGTACAGGAATAATTTTTCTTCAGGTTCAAACTTTGTCAGTAGTGGGGGTGAGCCGAGATAGCTTTTAAGCTCCTCAAAAGTCCATTGGCACTCTACTGTCCAGCAGAAGTTCTTTAGTTGCCTGAGAAGTTGGAAAAAGGACATGCATCGCTCGATCGATCTCGAGACGAAGTAATTTAGGTACGCCACTTTTTTAGTCAGACGCTGAACTTCTTTGATTATTTTTGGAGCAGTCATCTTCTGAATGACTCAGATTTTTTCTAGATTTGCTTCAATCCTACGCCTTGACACCATAAATACTAGAAATTTTTTAGAGGTCACATCAAAGGCATACTCGGTTGGATTTAGTTTCATCTTGTACTTCTTGAGTGCGCTGAAGGTCTTTTCGAGGTCGATGAGGTGGTTTATAGAAGCTCGACTTTTGACGAGCATGTCATCCACGTACACCTTCATATTGCGGTCGATCTGCTCCTTGAAGATCTTGTTGATTAGGCGTCGGTATGTTGCCCCTATATTTTTGAGTGCAAAGGGCATAATCCTATAACAATAAAGACCATGGTTAGTAACAAAAGTAGTTTTCTCCTCGTCCTCCAGCACCCTCCATATCTGGTTATAACTGGAGAAGGCGTCCATGAAGGTAAGGAGCTCATGGCCTGAGGTTGCGTCTACCAGTTGATTAATCCTAGGTAGAGGATAGCTGTCTTTTGGGCAAACTTTGTTTAGCTTTTTGAAGTCTATACACATCCTTTACTTGTTGTTTGCCTTTTTGACGAGGACCACATTTGAGATTCAGGTCGGATAGTTAACTTTTTGAATGAATCCAGCTTTGAAGAGCTTGCCTACTTCTGCGATTGCTTTCTACCTCTTCGAGACGTGGTTGCGCATATTCTCTTTTATCGACCGATACTTCGAATCAACGGTCAACTGATATTCCATGACCTCGATATCAATTCCTGGTATATCCATTGGGGCTCAAGCAAAGACATTCGCATTCTTCCTGAGGAAGGTGACGAGTTACTTCCGAACCTCGTCCTTCAAGTTGGAGCCGATCTGCACTACGTATTCCATATTCCCGTCGTTTAAGAAAATAGATATGAGGTCCTCCATAGGCTCGCCCCACTCCTCGGTGAGGTCGTCGTGGACATCCAGCTCGTCAACAGGATAAGGGTCGGACTATTTTTTCTTATGCAGGGTGATTAAGCAGCAGTGCCTTGTCAGAGGTTGATCTCTCCTGATCTCTCCAATCTCGTGATTTATCAGAAACTTCATCTTCAAATAATAAGTTGATACCATTGTCCGAAGTGCATTTACATCAGATCGGTCGAGAATAGCATTATAGGCAAATAGAGCCTTTATGACTAAAAAATCGATCTGTGCCTTAGCCAGCTTCGGATGTTGTCCTGCAGTCACAGCCAAGGTCATTATATCCTCAACTAGTATGGCATCGTCAGTAAAGCTTACCAATGGAGAGTTCATCGATCCTAAGTGGTTATTCAGTGAGGATATTTTCGAGAAAGCATCATAAAATAAAACATCAGTCGAGCTTTTATTATCTACCAAAATATGGTGTACATTATAGTTGGCAATGTTCAAAGAGATTACAATCGCGTCATTATGCAGGAGCTGGACCCCCTGAGCATCTGCCTCAGTGAAGGTTATGGGTTCTTCAGTCCTCCGTCTCTTCACTGATTCCTTAGATCCGCTAGCCTCTCCTCGTCGAAGTTTCTCTGAGATAGTATTGATGATGCCGAGAGATGGTCAATCTCCTTATTGATTCTTCCCCCTTGATGGTTTAGGCTGTGGCAATGCCCTCGACCGATCTTTCCATCCTTCAGACCATCACCACAGAAATCGACCAAGTCTATCTCATCTGATGAGCTCTTCGATCTCATCTTAGAGTTGAATACACTCCTTAGTATCATGATCATGGTCACGATGATAAAGGCAGAACTTGTTAAGATCGCGCTTGCTGCGGTGAATACGCATTCTTTTCGATCTCGGCAGTTGCTTTCTGATTTCCATCAATATTTGAATTTTTGGAGCATTAAGAAGGACATAGTTGTGAAATCTTCAAAGGGGAGAACCCCATCGTGCCCTTTTGTTGGGGCTTTCTTGCCTCCAAGCCCAAGGAATAGTTTGGGCTCGCTTGCACTCAGAGAGAGTTCGGAAGCACGGTCGAGCTTCACTTGACTTTTCTTTCTCGATGGGCCTGCTCGGCTCATCGATTCATCGCTCATCAAAGGCTTCATCGTCCTTGGCCTTGAAGGCCTCTTCAGTTCGGACATAACTTTCAGTCCGAGCTAGCATATCGGCAAAGTTTCTAGGGTACTTCTTTTTCAAGGAGAACAACAAATCATTATTCTGAAGACCATCCTTAAGTGCGGCCATGGCGACTGATTGGTCTAGGTTCCGAACCTCCAATGCAGCAGTATTAAATCGGATGACATAAGTCTGGATGGATTCTCCCTCCTTCTACTTGATGTTCATTAGAAAATTCGAACCTCGATGCAGACGTCGGCTGCTGACGAAGTGAGCCATAAATTAATGGCTCATCTGATCAAAGAAAAAGATGGTATCCGACTTAAGTGCCGAGTACCAGTTCCTGATGGCTTTCTTAAGGGTGGATGAAAAAGTTAGGCACAAAATAGCATCTAGCACATCGTGGAGCAACATCATTATCCGAAAGACCTTCAAATGATCGACCAGATCGGTGGTTCCATCGTAACTCTCAAACTATGGAAGCTTGAAGTTCAGCGGGATTGGTTCCTGCATAATCCTCTGAGAAAAGGGAGGGTCAGTGCAAATATCATTACCGTGTAAGGAGGGAGTATGATGGAGCTCTTCGATTCGTCGGCTCATTTCTAGGAGCCTTTGATTCAGAAGATCTTCACAATTATTGATCTCTAGGATTTTCTAGTGGAACGGACATGAAGCTTTCCCCTGGGTCGAGTCGTGGTCCGGCCCTCCATCCTCTACTTTTTCTTTCCGAAGATCAGAGGTCGGGTAGCCCAGGTCAGTTATTCCCAGACCAAATCATGGGGCTCTGGAGAAGTCTGCTCTAATCGAATCGATGCTGGAGCCTATCGATGTATGGCCTACATCATCTCCATAAGATCGCGAACCTGCTGGACCAGTAGGTTGAACTGCTCCGCATCCACCACGGCTATAGGTGGAGCTTGAGTTGCTGAGCCTGAAGTGGGAGCGGATAGATCTGGATGGGATCTGACTGCAGAGGCCATCGATCGTTGGGTCGAAGCTTTCTTGGGAGGTATTTTTTCTTAGAAAAGAACTCTAGAGAGAAAGAAGAGAGATCGCTGGTGAGCACTCCTTTAAGAACAAGAGAACCTCGAAAATAGAGGCTCTTCCTCTAGCACCAATTCTGTTGGTGCAGAATCTGGTTGACACTGGATCGAGCTGGAGTCGAGGAAGATGAGATCGTCGTCGGTGACCTACAAAATAAAGTTTCATTTGGAGTCGGTGGTGGTGGCTTCGGTAGGATCCTTCGACGATCAAGTCAGCTCTTCTGACCAACAAAAATAGAGTACTCATAAAAGAGTTCGGCATTATTTTGAAAAGAAGAAGAGAGCTTAGAGAAAATATATCTAGAGGATCCCTTTTTATAGACAGAGTCTATGGCGGATTGATAGCGACAGCTGTAGCCATCTGATAGTGGGCCGCTCGAGGCCTGATGGAGTCTGTCATGGAGGAGGATGCCACCTATAGCAGACTGATGGCGACAGCCATAGCTGTCCGATACTGAGCCGCTCGGGGCTACGTGAAGTTCGATATGAAGAGGGAGAGGTGTCATGAGACTGATAGTGACCGTTCGTTGAGATTTAATAATTAAAGTTTGAAGAAAGTGGGTGTTGGTCAATGAAGAGCTTCGACATACATCAATTTCAGAGGAGTTCGGACTCCTAAGGGGGATACGGCTAGAGAAAAGATCCGAAAGAAGTTCGGCTCCTAGAGGAGTCCGGATGAAGGATGAGTCCGGAAGGAGTTCGACTCTTGGAGGAACTTGATTAAAGGAGAAATTCGAAAGAAGTTTGACTTCTGGAGGAATCCGACTGAAGGAGAGATTCGGAGGAAGTTCAGCCCATGTAGAAGTCCGACTGAAGGAGAAGTCCAGAAGGAGTTCGGCTTCTGTAGAAATCCGACTGAAGGTAAAGTCTGAAAGGAGTTTGGCTTCTGGAGGAACTTGACTGAAGAAAAAATTCGGAAGGAATTTGGCTCATGGAGGAGTCCAACTGAAGGAGAGATCCGGAAGGAGTTCGGCTCCTGTAGAATTCGATTGAAGGAGGAGTCCAGAAGGAGTTCGGCTTCTGTAAAAACTTGACTGAAGGAGGAGTTTGGAAGGAGTTCGACTCCTGTAGAAATTCGACCGAAGGAGAGATCCGGAAGGAGTTCGGCTCCTATAGAAATTCGACTGAAGGAGAGATTCGAAAGGATTTTAGTTCGTGTAGAAACTTAACTGAAGGAGGAGTCCGGAAGGAGTTCGGTTCCTATAGAAATCTGACTGAAGGAGAAATCCGAAAGAAGTTCGACTCCTGTAAAAATCTGACTGAAAGAGAGATCCGGAAGGAGTTTGGCTCCTATAGAAATTGAACTGAAGGAGGGATCCGGAAGGAGTTTGACTTCTAGAGGAATTCGACTGAAGGAGGCATCCGGAAGGAGTTCGGCTAATGTAGAAATTTGATTGAAGGAGAAATTCAGAAGGAGTTTGGCTCATGTAGAAATCCGACTGAAGGAAAGATCCGAAAGAAGTTTGATTGGAGTTCGATCGCTAGAGAGATTTGATCGCTGGTGAAAGAATTTTCGATTAAAGCTCTTTCATGATTGTCAGCTGCGTTAGGCCAAGCATCAAACTAGACTTCGATGGAAGCGAGGTTTATTTTAAATAATTATCATTCAAGTGGAGCATCAATTTTAGCAAGCTATGGTAGACGTGAATTATACATTATAAGGTGCTTATCATACTTAAAAAAAAGATATGATGATCGTATTGAAAGTCATTCCTACTTACTGCCGTAGCTTAAGATGAGTATCTCATTTCAAACAATTTTATATTAATTTTTTGGTTATTTCTTGCTATAAAATAATTTTTAATAAATCAACTTTACATGCACCTATCATCCGGTAAATTAGATAGCAGCGATAAAATAAGCATGTTGACGTAGGTATATTGGGTGAAATATGTACCTCCAAAATTCGACAATAGGAATTCTTTGCAATATTTTTGAGTATCATATAAAAAAAAATATAGTAGCTTTTACAGCCACATAACATTTTTTCATAAAAAAGACAGCAAATTTAACAAGAGACAAACATATAAAATAATATTAGTATCAGGCAAATCAAACATTTACTATTATGTAAATTTTTCTTGCGCAACGATAATAGCCAAACTTATCTCCTTAAATATACGTAGCAATCATAATACAATCTAAATTCAGTGCAAATTGGCTCGTCGAGCCATCCTGACCGCAGCACCTACCCAACCACCTTAGAATCCAATAAACAAATAAAAATCAAGAATCGAACGCGCACTGATGCCATGTATTCATATCACAAGGAGGAAAAAAAAAAAAAAGCCCTTTTTTCCCCCAGAAAACACCCCATTCCGCGATTCAAGGGTTCGCTCGTTCCCCCCTTCCTCCTCCCCGCTACCCTTCGCTTCCCTTCTTCGTTGCTTCTCTCCCAAACCCTGTCTATCGAAGCCTTCGATCTCTTCCGTCATCGTTTCTCTGTTTTTCTCGCTCTCCCTTGTTCGCTTCTCAGGGGGTCCTGTGCCGCCAGTCGATCCAATCCTCAATTTGATCTCCGGGAAGGAGGAATTTGGAAGCCGTGGAAGCGGAATTTTAGGGTTTTGTTTAGGTTTCTTCGTTCATTCCAGGAGTTTTAGGGCATCCTGTTGGCATTCTGGGTTCCGGTTTCCGGCGCTTGGAACCCTAGATCTGGGGTTTAGGAAATCGAGAAAGCAATTGGGGTCTCTTTCTTTTGGGCTCCGTCAAGATGTTCTGGCGCATGACTGGATTGTCCACGGCTTCTCCCGTAAGTTTGAACGCTCTCCATGTGTCATATTTTTAGTTTCGTGCCATGTAAATTCTGTTTCCTGGGGTTTGCTTGTGATGGCGTGATTGGGATTCCAATGCGAAATTTGGATTTCTTTTTTATTTATGAATCCTCCGAATTTAGAGAGTTGGGTATTGTGTTGGGTTATGTTATTCTGTGTGGTTATTGTGGATATAGGGTTCTGGCCTGGAAATTTTTCTTTTAGAGGCTTTTATATTTCCATTAGTCAAAAATAGTATCTCCTTAAATTCTTCATATGATCTGCATGATAAACTGAGTTAACTACTTTGTGATTTTGAAGCTTGGGTGTTTTCGCCTTGTCTTTCTCTTCACATTAAACAATTTGAATTTTAGAAAGAAAGGTAACCGAAAGAAGAAAAGCTATCATGGATGGAGTCCGATAGCTCACTATTTAAGACAAGCTACAGAGGAGTATGTAGAATGATTCGGGGTATTTTATTGAGGATAAAGTGAAGATTGATAAATAAGTATAGGATCTTTGTCTGTCAGGCTTGATTTGTATAAATGGATGGATAAAGCATATCAATCACAGCAATGTTATTAGCAATTCTGATGATTGATTCTGTCCTGATTGCTTTTTCCTCTTCCCATGAAAATATGCTACTGAATGTTGCTGCATGAGTGATCTTTCTTCTGGTTTAGTTTGTTCTATGATGCTGTCTTGGCAGTGCGCTACCTGTCCTTTGGTGTATATATGTAATCCATTTGGCTTCAATAAACTACCCATTGCTGGGCAGCAATCTTTTATTCCTCCAATTTGTGTGTTTGTTCCTCTTTTTTGAGGGCATGTTTGGTTGGCGGGAGTTGGGCTCTAGAATGGGAATAGGATTGAGTGACTCCCATTCCAACTATTTGGTTGGGGGGAGTCTATTTCCATACTGATTCTAGGGGGGAACGGGAATGCCTCAATCCCCCAAAATCCAGTCCCTACTCTCCCCTATTATGCTAAGCCCATTCTGATTCCAATTCCGATTCCGGTCACGAACTAAATGCGTTGGAGGATATGGCCATTCTGATTCCCATTCCCATCCATTTCAATTTCAAATCCAGTTGCGAACCAAATGCGCCTTGAGTTACAATTGGAAATCATGGCCAGGATGACAGTAGTGATACATGACAATGAATCTAAAATTGCCCATTCTTCTATCGTGGTGAATGAGTGGATCTCAAAGATTCTAATTGGATGGTTGCTTTTGTCTTCATCACTTTGCTGTAGCAGCACTTTTCATTGTAGTCTTTTTGTTACTCTGCTTACTTCTTTCTTAAGCACTACTTGTGTTTTTCATCTCTTGATTATTATGTGGAAATGATTATATTGCATTTTTGTGATGGCAGAAAATGGAAACAGAGTTTATGGATGCTCTGTGTTAATCTTGGAAACAGCAGCCCATATTCTTCAAGTTGTTAATTTTTTTGAAAGAACTATTGGTTGAGATATACAATTTGTAGTTGCTTTCATTTTGGGCATCTCTGTTCATACAGTCAGACAGCTGGATGAGTTTCTAAATTTGGAGTTATTCTAGTGGGTGTTAGCTACTTCATGATTTAGGGCTTAACTGCTTGTTGTGCATCTCTCTCTCTCTCTCTCTCTCTCTCTCTCTCTCTCTCTCTCTCCCCCCCTCTCTCTCTCTTCTGATCTATGTGTGTTTGTGTGTAGCCTTCTTCTCCATGGCCCTCCCCTTTTCCCGCGGGGGGGGGGGGATTGTGATGAGTATGCGCTTGTTTTAACCTCCATTATTTCTTTGATTTCAATATTGATTTTTATAACCTATGTGTTTTTCACATTTATCTACTGATTTGTTTTTTCAGGCATCTTTACCACATATATTTGTCAGGAGATATGCCCTTTTTCATTGTATAGACTTTTTTGCTGATCACCCATTGCATCCTTAATCCTAATGTTCAAACTAAGTTCTTTCAAATCATTTTTTGATGCAAGGATTTTTATCTTTTTTGGTGTCACAGTGAAAGACTTCACTTTTTTATTGTTGTGATGCTATTAGTAGTGCAGGTGCATTTTTTCTATTTTGATTCATTTTAACTTTATATTTAGGTGGATACCATTCTGGACAAGGAAAACTATACTTTGGAAGAGCTACTTGATGAGGATGAAATAATTCAAGAATGCAAAGCACTGAATACCCGTCTTATCAATTTGTAATGAGATTTTCCTTTCTTGACTTCACTCTCTGAGAGTTTGTTGCTTCATTTACTTACATTTAATAAGTGATACCTCATTAATGTTTAGGTGTATTAGATGTTTACTTTAGCCATCTTTTGTCACTTCTTGTTCATCCTTTTTTTCCTTATGAACTGATAATTTGTTTAAAGATTAAAAGGAGGCAACTTATCCATATATCCTATGAAAGAATGGTCAAGCAACAGCTTTAGTAATGGTACTCTTGCTCAATTACTAGCACCATTAGGTTACTGGATACAATAGAAACCGCTGAACAAAATGTTTTGAATGTTCTCTATTCAAAGTGATGACAACATTGATGTGTACTGTAGCTCAAAGAGAAAGTAAACAATAGAATAGAAATGCAAGAATTAAATGAATCAGTACTTCACTCTGAGAATCCTACAAATTACTAAGCTTTCTTGATGGCATATTAGGTATGGATATTATGCACTATTATCTTGGAGGCATTGCATGTCAGCAATACAAAGCTTTTCTTTAAACATGCAAAACAAGAGGCAAATTTGTTTATAGCATGAAAAGATCTAGCAAAACCTAACATACCACAAATTTAGTAGTTTTGATGCTATATATCCCAAGCATCTTGCAGATGCTAAATTGAAAGCCAAATACCACCAAAGTATACATTTAGGCTTGATAAGAATACTTTTCTTCTCCATTTAACTGTTCAGAATCTTTTCTTCTCTTCCGCACTGACCATGGATGTCTACTTGAAATAATTTTTTTAGTCATATCTCTTCTTTGTTAAGTAGTAGGCAACCATCTCTAAGGTAGCTGTAGATATGAATCCTGAGGAAAACTGGAAAGGGTCCTATACTTTGTGAACGTTGTTTTATTGATTGACAATATCTGAACTATAGAAAGGGTTAATGATGTGGCACTTGAATTAACAAAGATGTCTGTTTACCTAATTGGGATGCTTGGGAAATTTAAAGTACCATAAACATTCTTCATAGTCATACCTGCCTTATAGATGGAAGTCATTTTAAAGTACAATATAATTATTGAGAGTTTGTAAGATTTGCAGGTTCATCAAGCTTGGCAATATCATTTCTTTTGACAAGATTGTATTCATTTTCTTTTTGTTTTTTAGCTTCTAGCCTTATATCACTGTGATTATAATTAAATAGTTTTTAGAAAATACAGATAATTACACATATGCATATTGGTTAGTTATGTGCCTTTAAAAAGAAATTATTATATGTTATTTTCAGATATGATGTTTGAAGTCCTTTTTCTTCTAAAAGGAAGTTGGTTTCATTTACTCATCTTTCTTGATGGTTGACTTGGTCAAATGCCTAACCTCATTTTCTTCTCTTTTTGTATGGTCCAAAATTGGATTTTTAAGTGTACGATTTTAATCTTTATATGTTTTACCTTAATTGGTGTTTGCAGAAGATCATTGAGGTAAGAATTAGATCAAGCTTTAGATTACCATCATTATGAATGTAGAGTGTGACCACATGTTTTGACAATATGATGATAAATCGGAATATCTTTACTACACTATTGCTGACTTGTGAAATGGATGGATTTTCTGTTGGTGGTGTTCAATGTATTTATGGCCTTTACAAAGGTGAATGGTAAACCAAAGATATATACTGACTATCCAAAGATATGAAGATTGACATGTCTGAGCATTCTAAATTTGAAGTCCTCTCAGTTAATCTTTAGGTGTAACAGCTTGTTGCTCGTGATTTATCATAAATAATGCAAATCATTGAATACTCACCATTAAGAATTTGCAAGGGAAACACCTAATGTGAGATATGACTGTTGTTGTGAAATTAATGCTCAAATACAAGTTCTCCAACATCCTTAGCCACAACTTAAGGATGCCATATCAATCTCATTAGATCGTGTATCCAATTAGAAAATGAGAAGATGGACTTGATGTGACCTTGCAAAAGTATCCATGTGCTGGGATTTTTTTTTTTCAATCTAGAGTTATATAGTGCAAAGAGTAGTTCTTTCATTCTATATCTAAATATTTTTTTTTCAGTGCTTTTCCTTTTTTATAAGGAACTTGGAAGGAGTTAGTATGGTGCTTAAAGCATAGGTCTATATGTTTAGTAAAATATTTGCATGTCTTTATTCTTTCTTTTTTAATTAACAATATATTTAGCTTTAACATAAATTAGACTATCTGAACTATCATTTTTAAACTGAACAACCAATTGGTTTTGGTATAGGAGGAATGAAAGGAGGGAAGGTTGATATTTTTATGATATTTTTACTAAATTATTCTTTGATAAAAATATTATTATTGTCAATTTATAGCACTTATTTATACTAAAGAAGTAGGACAATATATAAACTTATAATCTTTATAATTTATAATTATCTAAAAAATAAATAATTTAATTTAATTTGATTAAAATAAATAATTTTATAAATTAATTATACATGAATTAATTTATATATATTAATTATACAAATAACTAATTAATTTATAATTTAATTTAGATAGTTAATTGATTTTATACAAATAGTTAACTAAAAATAGTAAATATAAATAGAAAAATAGAAGATAATTCTATTTATTTACTTATAATTATGGAAATTATGTACAAGGATCAGGGAAGTACGAGACCGTCTAGGGTTTAAGGAGCTTCTATTATACAAAACATTCAAATGTAGAGGTGGAAGAAAGGTCAATGTTGGTCTTTGCTGGAATCTGTTGCAGCGTAGAAAAGTTCATCGATTGAATTGAAGAGTAAATATGTTAGCAAGGTGATGATCACATTTTGTGATTTTAGGATTGATGGTCCAAGAGGATTCAGGACTTGCACCTTGAAGATAGACCAAGAAATATGATTTTCAAAATAACAGAGGTGTATTTGTTAGAGATGATTGACTCTCCATTGAAAAACTCGGGAGGGCTGGTATACCCACACACAGTATCCCAAGGAGCTCCACCTTTTAAAAGAAGTAAATTTTCTGCTTTGGTCATTTAAGGTCAGCAAATAAGTAATGGGGCCTGACCTCTTTCTCTACTCATTTGTCTTTTCCCTTCTTGTTCTTCTTTCCCTTGTCTTTTATACGATGTCTTCATCTTGTCCCATTATTGATGGATATGATATTCTTTTTTTTTTTAAATTTATTTTCACCATATGTTCTTGTTTTAAAAGGAATTATTAGGCAATAAAATCCTTTATGTTGATTGTTGTTTCCTCATCCAAATAGTTATACTTCAGCAGGATCCATGGGTCAATCAGCATTTTTGGTTGGTTCAATGAGGAAAATAATATCAATCTGGAGAAGATATGGAAACTAAAAGAATTTTCATTATTTATGATATCTAGACAATGATATTGAAAATCTAGTATTTATCAGATATTAGAAATAGTGAAATACAATAGGAATAGTACAGTACATTTTAAAATTTGCATGAGCTAAAGATTAGAAAGCAGGTAGATATAGTCTTGGTGGAGGTCTTTATTAGATATTCCTAACTTAATCAGGTGGGTTTTCCCCCTTTTATCTGATTTTTTATCATGTCTGGAGGTAGTATCTGGGATGATAAATGCATCATTGATATGAGATATGTTGAATAATTGACATAAATTTTCTAATTATTGAAGTAGTGCTTGCTAATCTAATTACTTTTATTTTGTTTTCCTATCTGACCTATCCTTTTAACACTCTTTCAAATAGTTTGTCAAGCTTTTCATATGCTAAATTCACGAAAAGATACTGAAAATGGAATTATTGAATGTTTGGAATATTTTAGGAGAAAGTGCACCGTAGTCCCGCTTCCCCTCCAAAATTAAAAAGTTGATGAAAGGAGAAGAATGAGGGAAAAAGAGGATCATACGGACTTAAGGTCAAGACATTTATGGCTCTGCATCGAAAGAAGAGAACATTGCCATCTTTATTGGCAGCAGTCAAAACTACATTTTTGTTGGCATGTGATTTAGGCAACTCTCTTTTGCAGATTGTACAAAAATTTGGGAAAATAGATAGAAAGTTTAAGCAGGGTTAGCTTTAGATTCTTTCAAGAAGAGTTAATCAAATGGTTGTTGGCTGTGGCAGCAAGCTCAAATATTCAGTGAGGTTTAATTTTTATTATAAGATGGATAAGTAAAGCTATGCAAATGATGTAATAGATATTTTGAATATTTCAAGGAACTTTACAACCATTAAATCAATTTGTCTAAATCGAATATATGCTTTGGTGTCATTTTACTTATCTTTCTATCATTTTTTTTTATGTAGTTTGCGGGATAGGGCTCAAGTGGAACAATTGCTTCGCTATATTGTAGAAGAAGCTCCGGAGGATGCTGAAAAGAAACTGGCCTTCAAGTAAATTGCCACACACTGGCATGTGAATTTGTTAATATGTACACCTTCCTACCTGTTGTTTTATTTGTTTTTTTGTTCCATGGTGTTTTATAGGTTTCCTTTTATTGCGTGTGAGATATTTACTTGTGAGGTTGACATCATACTGAGAACCTTAGTTGAGGAGGAAGAGGTAAGTTCATTTATAATCAACTCTTCTGTTTGTGTATGTATACATATACAGCTACACGTATACCTCATATTTATGTTTTTCTTCGTTGTTAAAAATCAGTTCTTGCCCAATTTCAGTTTGTTTTAAGCATTATTTGTTTTTCTTTTTAATTTACTCTTATTGCCTCTGGATTTTTTTTGTTGTCATGCAGCTGATGAATTTGTTGTTCTCCTTCCTGAAACCGGATCACCCACATAGTACGTTATTGGCCGGTTACTTCAGTAAGGTATTCTTCAATGTTGCTTGATGCATTGATTAAGTACACTAAGAAAGGAAATAAAACTCTGAAATACCAGAAGTTTTAGACTATTTTAAGTAAAACTTTCCCTTCACACCTGCTATGTTGCTTGTGCTAGGTTGTCATATGCCTGATGCTACGGAAGACAGGCCCTCTTATGAGTTATGTTCAGGTGATTCTTTTATATTTTAGAACTAAAGAATACTTTGATCCATTAATTTAAATGGTCTATCTTTTAATTCTCTTTATGAATAACTAAGGATTTTTAGTTATTGGATTTATGAATAAAAATCTTTAACTTGATTTTTATCAAAACCAAAATCCTGAAAATAAATGGATACCATGAAATGCTATAAAACTTTCAAGAGCAGTGACAAACTGTGTTTGTCATTTTTCTGTAATATGGATCTCCATCACATTGTAACTGAGTCCTTGTGCAATCGCTAAAGAGAAGTAGTCCTACTTTTCTAGAACTCAGAGGTGGGGTTGCTTTCGTCCTTCTCTTTCTTGATTCAGCACTCTGGTGTAGGTTGTGAAGAATCTCTTCCTCTTTGGCATAAAAGCCTTTTTTTTTTGGTTTGGGGGCGGGGATGTCTTTTTATTGTCATTATAGGGCTTGTCTTTTTATTGTCATCATAAGCCATTTTTCTTGATATTACAACTTGCTTGGGGTGTCTCCACTTGTGAATTTCGAATAAGACGTACTACAGCTCAAAAGGTTATATTGAAATGTATCATCCATTGTGCTGTCTTATCCTGGTGATGATGTGTGAATATTAGCTTTGATGATGTTATTCAATGGTTGCATTATTCCTTTTGCTGGCCAATCGATAAAACGATGGTGATTATTCTGGTGGTGTTTGTATATGATACTGGACTCATAATACGACACCCATCTTGGGATTTTAATGGCTATGCAATTTTGCTGAAATGGTGCTTGTGAAGACTGCGTCAAAACAACCCACTTGCAGTAGAATTTCAGTTATTAGTCAAAATTTCCATTAAGAAAAAAAGAGATTAGTTCGAGGATCTTGTTGTCCAACACATGCTTTGATAAGCAAAGCACTACATTGTAACTTAGCATGGGCGGGATTCAAACTACTTGACTTTGTTTTGTCAATCAATCTGTTGTTGCCTTTTGTATACCTTCTTTAGCTAGGCCTCTCTGGTCATATTCAGGATGCTATTGCTGAAAAGGGGACATTCACATGGTTATCATTTTCTCTTCTAATCTGGTCCCAATGGAAATCAGATTCTAGGAGACTCTGATACTTATTTAATGGCATGAAAAACTTGGCAGGAGCTGTCTTTTGAGGGAAAACATTGATTGATGGGAAGTACTGATTAATTAGTCCTATAAGAAGTCATGAAACTGTTCTCTTGTCTCTCTTGTATGTGGCATGAGAACAATACAAGAAACATTGTCATAATTTGGTTGGGATGCTGGAGGTAATTCATAAGAAGAGATATTTTCTGAGCATCTTTAGTTCTGAACACGATTTTGTGCTAATGCTGTTTGATGATGCTCGTATGAACAAATGAACTGTTAATCTGATCGGATGGTTATGAGGGGTTGATGGGGCTTAAGACAAAACATGGTCTTTTCTGTATGGTGAAGGATATGTTGGTAAAATACTTGATTTTTTTTTTCTTGTGATATAATACTCTGTAAGTATCGTGGACATCTCCAGGTTGTTTGATGATGCAGGCAGTTGTATGAAGGATTTATCGATTGAAAAGTTCCAGATGAGATTAGCAAATCTGAATATACTGGACATTATTCTTGTCAACAAAAAACAAAGGGGGGACTATAAGCAAATGCTGGATGTGGTATGCTTTCATGGTCTTACAGTGCACTTGGAAATATTTCTCATTTGGTGCATGAGTTGTTTTGACTTTTGATGGACGGATAGAGCTATGTGGAAACATGTGGCCAAGCTAGGCTGTATGAAAGGGAAGGATAACCTGGAGGGTGGAAATGAACCCTTTTTATTGGTTTTGAAATGGACTTTTGGCCATTGGATCTCTTTCAAATTATGGTAAATTAAGGTGGCTATTGGTGTCTGAGGACTTGTGTAGGTACTTTATGGAAGCTGTTCTCATCTCATTAGACGTAGTTGCTTTGGGTAGTGATTACTTTGATTTCAGAGGTCTAGACCGACCATGTCGGATCTGCAACATAGGTGTAGCACATTTGCCCAAATATATTGTTTTAATTGGATTCTTCCATATTAATTTGAGCTTGGTTAGGAATTTCTTTGTGCAATTTTATAAGGAGTTTTCCCCATGGTTAAGATTCATTAGGACATGATAAATTGTGCTTTTTATATATAATCTCTGTATGGTTAAGTTTGATGAGAAGCATTAGGCATCTAGTTCTTCTAGGTTCATGAGCTCAAACTATATGAAACTTGTCGGCCCATTTTGTTATTACCAAATCGTGATTTATTTTTTTTTTCCTGCATGTCTAACCTGGCTTGCTTTAAGAAGGGGGACAATAGAAAGCAAACTAGAAAGGGAACTGCCATTGATGGGGTGATGGCCTGATATTTTTCCTGGCTTCAGTAATTCCAAAGATATATAATTTAGTGATAAATTTCCTTTGGTTTCAGCATAATTTTTTCTATTCAGTAGAAGAGGCTTAGGGCCTATTTGGCCAAGCTTTTGGAGAGGAAAAATGCTTTTTTTTTCCTCAAAAAATGCTTATTTTGAAAACATAGGATGTTTGGCCAAGCTTATTTTAAAAAATAATCTGCTTTTGAGTGGTAGCAGAAGTAGTTTCTCTGCTGTGGAGAGGAAGCAAAAAATTGGAGCTTCTTCTTGGAAGTAGAAGCAGAAAATTATTTTTTTAAGATAAAAATATCCTTACTTAAAATCATTATTTATCATAACTATCTCTATTTATTTTTACCTAATCCTCCCATTATTTAGTGAATGATGTATTTTGATACATATATATTATCGTATAAAAAATTATGTAAAATGTTCAATATGTATTATCTTTGGTTCAATTGTATTTATATTAATTAAAATTTTAATATATTTTTTTATTTTTTTTATTTTAATTAAATAAAAAATAAAAAATCAAATTAAAATTAATCATAATGAATATTTAAAATTATTTATCTATTTAAATAGTATTAATTGTAAAGTAAATCTATATATATCTTTTTTCGTAATTTGATAGTCAAAAGTACTTTTTTTTTTTTTTGGGAAAGATTTGTCAAACACAAATTACTTCTCAAATACTGATAAAAATGCTTATTAAATGATTTTGTCAAATACAAACTGCTTTTCTCTCACAATATTTTTTCTGAAACTCCATTTGAAAAAAAAGTGATTTCAAAATAAGTTGATTTTCACAGCTTGGCCAAACAGGCCCTTATAGGCAATGAGCTACATAGTGTGGCTAGCCCTTGTCCAAATACTTATAACCTCCCAAACCCTTGGTGAGGGCAAGATTTGGACTCAAGTATCTTGATGCAACTACGAAGGGACTTGTTACTAGCTTAACTAATTGATGATTTTAGTGGTAATTTCTGATGTTTCAACTGCAGGCATATGCATGCACCATGCTATGCCAGTATTGGTGTTGACACATCTATTAATCCTACTTAGAAATAGTTTTACTTAGAAAAGGGTAGTAAGTCTTTTGTAATTCTCTTTTTCAGCATAGAACAGCATGTCTGCCTGTGCGAAATGGCACACAGCATGTTTCAGATTAGTGGTTGGATTAAAATCATATGTTCTTTATTGGCCTTTCATCTTGTTTAGCTTTTGGCTTTATCCCTTTTATGTTTAATTCTGGGTTCTTCTCTACATTCTTTTTAATCTTAGCAGAACCTCTTTATAGGGCACTAGGATTAAAATTGTAGGTCCTTTCTTGGCCTTTCATGTTGTCTATCTCTTGCTTTTTAGCCCTGATATTTTTAACTGTGGCTTCTACTTCTACATTCTTTTTCCTTTTATAGAACATCTTCAAATTCTTGTTTTAGAAGTATAAATAGAAGACATGGAGATACCTTGTCTTGTTAAAAGCAAGCTGTTGCCTTACCCTTTTGACATTCTGATATCATGTTTTGGCTTTGGTTCCAAGTTTTTGCCGTTATTAATTTCTCCACATTATGGCTAAGTGAGGCAGAGTAATAGCTATGTAATTGTAATCTTATGACTGTATGATTAGGTGGGACTAAACACGTGTGCAGTTAAATTGGTTGTGCAGGATTAATGAAACAAATGGGGCCTGGAAGAGGGGGAGGGAGCAATATTATTTCTTGCTTGTTCTTGATAATAAGGGGCCTTTGCAAATTGTTGTTTCATGTTTTGAAACCAGTGGACTTCTTGGTGCAGTGGTTACCATCATTTGTTGGGGGAATGTAATCTTGCAAAATGTTGATCTCTTCATTGTCTGTGGAGTGTTACTCTCTAGTAATAAGTTATGAGAAATAACTATCGATGTTGATGATAGCCTCGTATTAGGGCAAAGCAACATCAAAATTTGTGTGGAGCCCCTTATCCTGCATTTTTTCTATTTTTATTTTTTAGTTTTATTCTCTTATCTTCATCAACCATTAAGCTTTCTTTTTTTGAAAAAAAAATTACAGTTTTATGTGAGTTATTTTCTCTTAACATTTTGTATAAATATGCATTGCATTGTAATTACATTGACATCGTGTCCTGATGATTGTCTAGGGCCATCCAGAGATAATCTGCCAACTTGTTGATCTCATTGGCATCACATCTATCATGGAGGTCAGCCATTCAAAAGTTGTGAATATCTATCTAGCCGACTGTGCCCATTCTAATTAATAAAAAAACTTAAAGCCTTTCTCGTTATCCTCCAATTATTCCTCAGTTTTATATACAAATAATCAAGACCTCACTTCTTCTATCGACTTTTCAAGCAGGTACTGATTCGGTTGATTGGGGCTGATGAAACTATGTATTCCAACTGCTCGGATACAATGCGATGGTTAGAAGATACAAATGTTCTTGAGATGATTGTGGATAAGTTTAGCTCATCGGTAGGTGTCTTGGTGGTGTTATATTTATATATTCAGTCTTGTATCATTTACTCCTTGAAAAGGAATCTGTTCATGCACTTTTTATAACAAATTGTATGTATGAGTAGGGCTGAGCAAAAAACTGAAACCCAAAGAAACCCACCCAATCCGACCCGATAAACATCGGTTATGGTCGGTTGAAAAACTTGAATCGGGTTGAATCGGGTGGTGACCTATAAAAAAATTGGTTAATTATGGTCGGGTTTGGTTTCTGCATTTTTAACCCGTATGAAACCGAACCTGACCGACCGATATAGTATTTTCAATACTTAAATATTTGGAGATTGAAAATTAGTAATTATGATTTGTTATGTATTGACTTATAGATATTATGAAATTATTATATTGTAGTTTCTATATGAATTTAATGATGTATTAGTTTGTAATGCTTAAAATCAATATTAGATCAACATTGAAGTCTAAACCGACATAACCCATCCGAACCCGTTAACTTCGGTTTCAAACAGTTTGTATATGATAAACGGTCGGCAGTGGGTTGGATTTTTTTCAACTCGGTTGGATTTGGTCGGATTAAATTTTTCTCTCAACCCGATCCAACCTGACCCATGCTCAGCCCTATGTATGAGGTTGTTATGAAGTAAACTAGAAATGTTACTTAAGACCCAAAAGAAGAGAAAAATATAAAGTTGCGGACAGGAACATGGAGATTTCATGCTCCTTAGTCAAGCATTAAAAGCTGTATTATAATAGCATGTCTAATAGATCAGAGGCACAAACAGTCAGATTTTGTGAGAGAGAAAAGCAAACTGCATTTTAGAAATTGATGATAGTCATGAAATTTTATTATATGTGGTCCATGCAAACGCTTGCTGACAGTTTATTCTTTCAAGAATCCATCCAGAATATTAAAATTCTATGCTGAGAAAACTCAGGGTTTATTGCTTTTTCTTTTTCTTTTTTTTTTTGATTTTTGGTTATCTATGGGCAGATTACATGTCTTAATAACGGACAAATATGTCAATGTTTATCTTTTAGAATGTGATTTCTTTATGTCGGGCAAATGTGTGAATAATTAAGGGGACATGGACCCCCTTTTTATTCGAATTTTTGGGTGAGCATGCCAGTTATCATAGGTGGGAACTGATAGAGCAATTTCACCATTTAGTTATCCGATTCTTTAGAAGAACTAATTTACACTAGTTCTTCTTGCGTGTTTACTTTTAGTTGTATTTCTCATTAGAATATGCTTTGAGTTAGAACACTCTGTATGCCACAGGTTATAGGTTCTTTAGACTATGCATGCCAGACATAAGTGTATTTTATCTTCTTGATACGAGTTTAACTCATATGTGTTTCTTCTTTGTTTCTATGTACATATTTCTGCTCATTATTTCTGTTTTACAGAAATTCTCTTGCCTCTAATTAAAATTGTGGGAGCCTTTTGTTCCTGTGAAATTGAGGCATGATCATGTTTGTCTTGTGCTGAAAATTCTTGAGGCATTGGACCTTATATTTTCAAAATTGGCTATGGATATGAGTAATTTATATCACATGCATGCATGAACATGGATGTATGTACATGTATATGTGTATGTATGTATATGTATATGTATGTATATACATATACA
>QRFJ01003135.1:0-12500 GCA_006176705.1 Cocos nucifera | reverse complement strand
TGTATATGTATGTATGTATGTATGTATGTATGTATGTATCTATATATACATACATACATACATATATAATATATACATACATACATACATATACTATACATAATATATACACATAAACATGTATACATTACATAATACCATACATATACATACATATATCATATATATATAATATATATGTTATATATATATATATAATACATACATATATATATAGTATTATATATATTATAACGTATGATTACATACATACATACATATACATACATATAATAGTATTATATATAATATATATATATACATAATATGTAATGTATGTATGTATGTATGTATGTAGTATACATACGTATATATACTATACATACCATATATATATATACGTATGTATACATTACATACATACTACATACATACTATACAATATGTATGTATATATATATATATTATATATACATACTATGTATATTGTATATGTTGTATGTATGTATGATGTATACATAGTATATATATATATATACATACACCTATATATATACTATGTAACATACATACATACATAATACTTATAACATATATGTAAATAGTAATATAGTATGTATATATATATATATTATATATATGTATGTAATATATATAATACATACATACAATACATACATATATATATTTTATATTATATATATATATAATATATATATTATATATATATATATATGTATGTATATGTATGTATGATATATATATACACACATATGTATATGTATGTATGTATATATATATGTGTGTATATATATATATACATTACATACATAATATATATATTATTCATATATTATATTATAATATAATATATATATATACAATACTGTATATGTATGTATGTATGTATATATATACATACATTACATATGATATACATATGTATATGTTATATGTAATACATACATACATACATATATACATATGTATATGTATATGTACATGCATACATATGTATATATTAATATATATACATACATACATACATACATATACATATGTATATATATATATATATTATACATATGTATATGTATGTATGTATGTATGTGAATACATACATATGTATATACATATGTATATGATATGTACTACATACATACATATGTTGTATGTACTACATACATATATATATACATATTATGTATGTACATACATACATATGTACATATTAATAACATATGTATGTATGTACAGTACATACATACATACATATATATAACATAGTATGTATGTAATACATACATACATACATATATTAGATACATATGTATGTATGTACATACATCATACATACATATATAGATACATACATATAAATATATTCATATATATATATGAATAATACATACATACATACATAACATATATATACATACATATAAATATATATACATATAATATATATATACATACATATAAATATATTCATATACATATATATATATATATAGATATGTATATATGTATACGTATATACGAACATACATATGTATGTATATATATATATTTATATGTATGTATATATATATATGTATATATATTTATTACATACATACATTATTATATATAATATATATTATAATATATATATATTATATATATACATACATACAACATTAACATATATATATAAACATACATATCATATGTACGTATACATACATATACATATATATATTAAACATACATATACATATATGTACGTATACATACATATACATATATATATATATATATTATATATATATATATATATATTATATAATATATATATATTATATAATCATATTATGTAGTATACATACATATTATTAACATACATATATGTACGTATACATACATATACATATATATGTAATATCTATAATATATATATATACACGTATATATATGTATGTATATATTATACATATAATCTTACACACAAATATAATTATATACGTTATATTGTATGTTCTATATACGTATACATAATACATAATAAATTTATATATATATATATATATATATTTATATATGTATGTGTTATATCATGTATACATACATACATAATCTATATATTATATATTATATGTACAATATATATATATTATATATATATACATACATTATATATATGTATGTTTACAATATATAGATAATATGTACATATAGATATTGTATGTAAGATTATATATATGTATGTACAGATATAGATATATATATGTACATATATATATATATTATGTATGTATGTAGTATACATATATACATACATATAAATATATATATATATAGATATGTACATATATATATATATGTATATACATATGTATGTTCGTAAATGTACGTATACTATATAACATATCTATATATATGTATATATACATATAATATGTATTATATGTATACGTACATACGAACATACATATGTATATACATATAATATATATGTACATACATATCTATATATATATATAATGTACTATACATATGTATGTTTCGTATGTACGTAACATATTACATATCTATATGTATATATACATATATATAGATATTTATTATATATATATATAGGTATATACATATGTATGTTCGTATACATATATACATATCTATATGTATATATACATATATACATATCTATATGTATATATACATATATATATATATTTATATGTATGTATATATATTTATGTGTACATGTATGTATATATATGTATATATATGTATGTATGTATGTATGTATGTATGTATGTACGTGTATGTATGTACGTATATGTACGTGTATGTATGTACGTATATGTACGTATACGTGTATGTACGTATACGTGTATGTATGTATGTACGTATACGTATATGTATGTATATATATATACACTACATATATATGTAATGTATGTATATGTATGTAATATATATTAGATATATATATGTATTATAATATGTACTGTATGTATGGTATATATATGTATGTATATGTATATAATATGGATATATATATATGCTATTACATTTATATTGGATGATACACGTACGTTTATACATAGTTATGGTATATACCACTGTAGCGTATTCTGTATACCATACATTATTACGTACCGGTATATGTATACTCATTATCATTACATATATGTTATTATACGATATGCGTATATCATCATACGGTCTGTACGAGTAATACATATAGTATTATTTATATTACATGTACGCAAGTACATTATATATTACATACGATATATTAGTAACCGTACATATATTATATATATATATCAGTATACATATTTATGTATTAACCAAGACATGTACATACAGTATATATCGCTTATATATACACTAATTATAATATACCAGTATGATGTATGTAAGTTATGCTATTGTTATGTATATATATGTTATGTGATAGATGTTTATAAATATGATAATGTTATGCTATTTCCTACATATATATCATACATTATATATACATACTGCATACATACATAATATATGTATTATATTGTATGTTATAATATATGTATATGTTGTATATACATACATATAATACATACTCACATGTATTATTATATGTACAAATATATGGTATATATAATACATATTATACATATTATATATATATTTATATACGATATATATATATATTATTATATATTATAGATACATTACATAACATATACCTATATGTGATATTATAAGAACATCACACACACTACACAGACAGGATATATATGTAATTTATATAACACATTACATTAATTTATACATACATACATGCATATATATGTGTACATACATTATATATACCATAGTATATATACATACTGATACATCATATATATAGTATATATATCAAATTACATACATACATACATACATAATTGATTACATTACAATGATACATACATATATATATATATACATACTATATTTACATATACAGATATATATACATAACGATATGTATGTACATATTATATATATATTAATTTATTATTATATGTATGTATATCTATTCTATACAGATTAATATTAATACATTAACATTTACATACATATAGATAGATACATATTATATACCATACATATACATACATATAGATAGATACATATATATACATACATTATACAACATATTAGATACATACAATGTATATGTATAATACATATATATATATACATATACATAATATAGATACATACCATATAACACTTATACATACCTACATACATATGTATGTATATGTATATATGTATGTATCTTACATATACATATATGTTGTATCTATATGTATGTATATGTATGATATATAATGTATCTATAAATAATTAATATATATATATATATATATATATTATATATATATATATTATATGATAATATATTAATTTATTATACAGTATAATGATATGTGTACATATTACGTATATATACGTTATATGTATGTTACATATACCGTATATATACATGATACATACCGATATATATATACATTGACTACATTTTATGTATTATTATATATGTAATTATGTGTGCTGTGTTTGTGTACATATATATATATATTATATGTATTGTATGTATTGTATTATATATATATATATATAATAGTATATATATATACTATATATATATAATATATATATAATATATATATATATATTTATATTATATAATTATATGTTACATATATTAGTATATTGTACATATATGTATATGTATATGTATGTATATGATATGCTTATGATATGTATATCTATCTTACATATATGTATGTATGGATGATATAATCTACATATGACTGTATGTATGTATGTATATATATAATATATGTATATATATAACATATGTATATGTATGTATGTATGGTATGTAGATATATATGTAATACACTTATGTATATGTATATATGTATATGTAGTATGTATGTATGTATATAATATATATATACATACATATGTATATATATCATACATATGTATTATAAATACATATGTAGATTATGTATGTATGGTATATGATACTATATAATATATATATATATATACATATATATATATATATGCTATAATAAATACATATGTATACTGTATATATATATACATGACATACATACATACATGTTATGTATATTATTATATACATATACATCACCATACATACCATTTAACCCATTGTTTATTGTTATTGGGGTATATGTTAACATAAATACATATCATACATACATACATGTAATGTATGTATATGTACATATACATACATGACATACATACATACATGATATGTATGAATGTACAATATACATTACATACATACATTACATATACATACATACATAATATTATATGTACGTACATATATAATATGTATGTATGTATATTGTATGTATAAGTATGTATATATATACCATATAATATATAACACATTACTATACATAACTATTATACATACTTATACATACATATACAATACATACATAATATATATTATGATACGATACATAGATATATGTAACTGTATGTATGATATGTGTTTGTATATATATTTATAACCTACACTATATGTATCGTATGTATGCATAATATATGTATGGATATGTACTGTACATATATATATGTATGATGTATATACTAACTATAAATATATACACATACATATATATATAATACATATATACAGATACACGATAACATAATGTAACATAATATTTACACATACATATACATTATAATGTACAGATAACACAATACATATTACATAGAGTACATGATTATAACCATACATATACATAGATTTACATATATCTACCTCACTGTATATACTATATATACACATACATAACATACATGTAACATATAATATATCTGTATATTATACATATAATATATATATATATAGATATACTATCATATATATATACATATATACATAATCATTATATATTACATATATACCCATATACATATATACATTAACATTATATTACATATAATATTATACATAATATATACATAATATAGTATATACATATATATATATTATGTATACATATATATAACATATCTAAATATATACACTAGTTATCTATATACTATGTAATATGTCAGGTATTATGTGTGTTGTGTGGTGTTTGTGATATGTGGGTGTGACTGGGTGTGTGTTGTGTGTGTGTGTGGTGTGTGATGTGTGTGATAGTATGTATATGATAATGTATATATGTATTAGATTTATGTTTACTGTGTATACGATACATAGTATAAACTGATATATTTATCAGTTATTCGTTTAATTATCTTGGACAATTACATAGCGATTTATACAATATACTCGTATCTAGGTAGCATTAACAATTATGTTTTCAGTATCTTTTATCTATATTCATATATATGTGTGTGTGGGTGTGGTGTCTAACGGTCGTGTGTGATGTGTGTGTAATGTTCATGTTACTGTACATTTGTACATTGTAATACATAACAAGACATATATAATATCTGATGTCGCTACCGCATTTTTTGTTCATACATACATTCACATAATAAGTTTACCGATGGCATTTAGATATCATACATGATATAGATAGTATGCATGTAGTTAGTTCGATCAGATATGTATGCTACTTCTATATAGTTCTTATTCTTTTTCATTTGGTGATTGTCATGATGTATCTATGATGCATATTTTATTGTAAAGAACATCACACCAACATTTATTATTGTGTTGTATTGTATACAGACTACACACATGTATTTTGTGTATCATACATGTATGTATTATCTATACTATTACATACTATACGCCGTGCACATCTATTGTAGTGCTATCACACACAACATATATGTTATACACACACACACTATGATCATTGGTATGTAGCTATTATTATATATACATAACTTGTATCGTCATTTATTATATATACCAATCATACATGTATGTGATTGTTAATCTTGGTATAAATCATATAGCATACACGTACTTACGTACAGTGAGATTGTATACCTACAATTTAACATACATCCATGTACATTTCACTGTAATTGTTATGTCTTTTCATTATTGGTTAATTTTATCTTTTATATGAACTTCATAATAAAATTGATTTATAATGTATATCATACATACATACATCCAATGCATACATGTACATACATACATACATGTTGTATTATATAACACAACTCCACGGTTACATGTATGTATGTATAGTATATATCATATAATATTGTTGAACAGTACATAGACTCTGCACTATACATATGTTAGCTACTTACACACGTCGTGTGGTGCGTGCCGTCTGTTGTATGTATTTATGTAAGTCGTAGTGTATGAAGTATTGAGTTAGGCCTAGAATGCTTTTGACGACGCATTTGGCTTCAAATGCTTCCAAAGTCAGGATAATGGACTTCGCCAATATGAAAATCGGTTTGGTGATCATGATTATTCAAAATTCAAATTAGGTTAGAAACTGAAGAAGTCACACTTTCTGAGGTCTTATTACCTATGGCAATTCAATGAAAAAAACAATTGACATTTTCCAACGGATATGATATCATGTTCATTTTGATCTATAATTTAGAGAACATTCAAAATTAGTAAAAATTTTGATTGGATATGTTTATAAAAATGTTTCGATCAAGATCAATGGGTTTAGAATTGTAAATTCACAGTTTATGCTGTATTTTGCTTACCTAGCTATATTTTCGTTGTTCACAGAGACTTTTTTTTGTGGCTTTTGCAGCCATGCCATCATGCTGCATAAGACCCACGCACTTCAACTCGCATCCACTCGATTCTGTCTCATATCCATCATCAGCTATATTTCTAATAGCTAGTTTCATATCATAATTCACTCTATCAGCGCTGATACTTGATCCATGCGTATGTAGTATTACTGTATTATGCATGTGGTGTCGTGAGCACATACAATATGACTCAAATGTGATTTTGTGCACGCATAGTGTCCTATGTGCAACTATGGTGAACAGGTGGTTTCCAATATTAGTTTTCCATATCATAATTCACATGATACTACTATAGATAAATAGATAATGATAGTGAAACAATAACAACAAGGCTTATCCGATTGAAATGGGTCAGTCCTTTCATACAAAACTCCTAAAAAGGAAAGCCTCCAATGAATGAGACACATAGTGCAGATACATACAAATCCACTACTGGTCATCGCTTTGTGAATTATCTAGTGCTCCACTCCTCTCGTATTAGGTCAAAGTGGACTTAGATCTCCCTATGCTAGCCTACATTGATTCTCTACTACATCTTAGATGGTGTCCTGACAATAAGCCTTGCTTCACACGAAACTTTTACGTTTTTTAGAGATAATCTTGCGGTATCGCAACTCACCACATCCATTATGCTATCATAGCTAATAACATTACTTCCTAAAGGATCACCTCCCTGAGACATGAAAATCTCCACATATTCTACCTTATTAGTATACTACCAGTGATACTGCGACCTACTATTTCCCAGTCATCCTTTACTCAATCATAAAGTGTCGCTCATGTTCTCTTCAGCATCTGGCACAAATCACTTATTCACGCACCCTTCACCAGTGTATCGATATTCTATGCTTATGCACATCCTTTTGACCACCATTGCGATGCTCCTGTACACATCCACAACCTCTACCACTTGACTCTTTGTGCTGCCAACACCTCTCCCATTCTCTCCAATCGAACAAATCCCCATGCGCTACTATACTCCCACTTACTTACGAACCTTTTCAGAATAAAGATAAATTCATAATTCACACTAACAATCCGTTTGACTTTCGCATCGGCATTTTCACAAAACTGATACAAGCTCTTCTCTAATAATGTATACTAGCCAGAGTATATTTCAGCCCTGTATTCAGTGACTCTTGTAGCTTATCTCTCATTCATATTAACATCCTACTATATCACGACTCACCAGTTTAACCATTGAAACAAAAGAAAAACACCATCATAACAACCACAATTTCGCATTGGTGCAACAATTTCTATACCAATCACCTCATTGTGATACTTACATGCCTTACTTGAACAGGGACTCTGCTGAAGTGCAATGCCAATGCCATCAGAGATCCTTTGTGCATAACTCGATAGCCCCTCCAGGTCTTGCTGCTAAGATTGCAAGTCCAAGGTAACTTTTTCTTAGGATTTTTGGTTGTTCTAACACTAGCTTTTCATAGATCTTCATCAATGAGTTATTAACCTCATTATTTTTTTATTTGCATCCTTAGTATTAGCTTTATCTAACAACCACACTGTGATGTTAAAATGCCAGTTTTATGGGGAGATTATTTCGTTCAATGCTCTTGGAAGATTCGAGAACCTAAATCTGTGCTAGTTCACTTCATTGCTTATGTGTATCTTTGTTAGATCCCAAAAAAGACTACTATCATCTTCCTATCAATCATTTAGGAGCCAGCTGAGTCATGGACAGATGGTTCTGCATAGTCCTGAGGACCAATTGAGGCATGCTGCGAGCAGCCTAGGTAGTGGATCTTCTGTTGGCTGGAACGCTTGTAATTTGGAAATTTTAGGCATTTGTTCAGGAGCATTCTTCTGGTTTTAATTATCATATAAAAGAGCAAACAGTTTGTGTTTCAAAAATTTGCACAAATCAAAAGTTGCTCGCACGTGAGTCGTATGTGACACAACGGTTAATTCTTGTTCCAAACTTTTTGGGTCATTTTTAAAGTCTCCGAAGTTTGACATCCAGTATATTTGACTTTTGTGGCCCGTTTATCTTTATTAAAGTTTTGCAGTTCCTGTTTCTTTCCTCAATGACCTTCCAGTTAGTCTCTTTTGATCTTTTGCAGTCCACTCCTAATGTTCCACAATCTAATGAGGTTATGAATCTGACCTGTATTTCCAGCGTTTTGACGTTTGTAAAATATTAGGACAATACCATATATCATCTATCTCAGCTGAAACTAATTGATAATACTTGACACAATTTAGCAATTCAGTCTTGATAAAACGTTAGGGTGTTGGTGTGGCTTCTTTTTGATAAAAACTTAGTTTTTGGCATAGCATTAGTCGCACTTCATTCCAGTTTTCTAGGATTTTTTCTTTTTGGGGTGCGCTTCCATATGCTTCTTATTTCTGTATTATACTAAGTAACAACAACACCAATTCATTATAGTCTAGCTTTATAAATATAGTGAACACAGTTATAAGGCTGCTCGCGTTTGCCTGGCAGTTGGGAGGTTATGCAGTGGGCTGCAGTTGAATTGAAGTTGCCCAAAACAAGTGTTATTGGAATGCCTTGTAACCTGCCACTGCAAGCTGCAATTCAACTGAAAAAACCCCAAAATTCGAGTGATAGCGCTTATTAAGGTTGCAGTTCCAACTACAAGGAATCTAGAAATCAAAGAAAGCCCAGTGGAAAAGGATCCCTCATTGCTCCCGAAACCATTCCCCTTCTCATCTCCATGGGTCCTTTGTAAATTAAATCAATAATATATTATAGTATTATTACTTGAATTAATACATATAAATTATTCCATCCATATAATCATCATCATCATATATTATTATAGATCATTATAAACATAGAATATCAATATTTTGTAATATTAGTAATATTATGTTATACTAATATTATACTATAATTGATATTTGATATTTACTATTTTAGTATTAATACTTATAACATTTTCATATTTGCAATCTAAAATTACTATATCATATGTACTAGTATTATATTTCAATCACATATTATAGTGTATTTTCAGTTTTATAATTAATATTTTGATATTATTTAAAATAATAATATTGTTATTATTATAATATAATTACTATATTGTAATATAATAATATCAACTTACAGATATTGTATCTAGATATAGAATCGTTCATAATAATTATAGTATGCCATAGATAATAAATATATATAATAATTATAATAAATTATATAATGCATAATCGATAAAAATATATCTAGTATGATTTAATATCACATTGTTTTATATTCATCCAACTAAATCCTAATATTACTCTCATACTCAGCAATTGACTAATTCATGGCAATAATATTTTTCATTTACAATTGATAAAATCACAATGTTTTTGAATAAAAATATCTATTACTTATAGTTATTAATAGAGGCAATTGAATAATCAATATTTCTTTTAGCAGGGTTAATCTCGCTAGCCAATGGCAGGGCACGAACCATATTTTTTTTCCACATCGAAACAGAGCAAATAGCCTAGTATAATTGTATATTAGTCAATTTTTTAATTTTAGGATAACGACAAGAAAGACCCTTTTCTACAACTACCAATTTCCAATTCTCAGGCAACCAAATGACTTTTGCAATGTATTTGTGTCTTTATTAGTGGAATATTCTCTGTGTTGTTGCTTCTTAAACCCAAGAAGCTCATCTTTCTTACGATCATTGGTGGTCATATTTGTTAATTTCCTCCCACTGAAAATATGCTGAACCTATTGACCATTAATATATATCACACTTATAAAAATATTATTTTCTCATTTCATTTTTAACCTTATATAATTCTAAACTTTTTTTGAAGCCTTAGCACAGTAATTTAGTTACATCAATCGCATCTAACCATGACATAGTAATCAAGTTGAAAATTAATGTTGCATATTTCTAGATATATTTCTTCCCAATCAATCTCTAGATATTATGTAATTCTGACATGTATATTTCATAAATTAAAGACATATCTCAGGCCTACTGCCATGTACCACTTTGGTTGTTAAGTATATCATTATCAAATACCATTTACCCTTTGATTACCATTCATAAATGCATTAGTGCCACTAGTTATGACAATCTGACTGATTATTTTTATGGCCAGTTTTCCATATTCTGTGCTTTAAAATTCATAAAGCGTATCTAAATTGTGATTGTCATGATATCTGAGGTGACTTTACTGAAAGTTGTTGGATGTTTCTTCTTCTTGAAACGCATATTGACCTACCACATATGAGAACCTAACTAAGCCTCCCCTTGGAAGCAATCGTCTTGAAGGTATTGAATTTGTTAAGACTCACTGATTTTCTGTTTCCTTGGTATATGGTGTTAGGTTAAGTTATGATTTTAACTTTGTACCTTCCTATTTCTGATAAGTGCGCCAGGTTAGACACTGTACATGTATGTCCAACATGGATATAATATTGTACTGTCGTATATGGACCTGTTAGTATTAAATAGATTTTGAAATGCTTTTCAATAGAAAATGAATGTGTAAAAAAGAAACATGGACCTATTAATATATATATATTTTGATATTTCTGTTTCCTTTACACATGCATTTATTCCTAAAATGGGAACAGTTCTTAGGAAAAACAACTCAGTTATATCTCTAGATGTTTAATGATATCCAGCCTTCTGTGCAGTAATGCCATCAACTAATCTGATGGTTTACTTGCGGGCGTCTAGTGGAGTTAGATTGCAGTCCTTCCAATCTGGAACTATTCAAAATGAGATGAGCTGCGTCTTATCTCT